>JAUMJL010001837.1:0-31697 GCA_033558185.1 Dromococcyx pavoninus
GCCGCTTCCGCCCGGCCCCGCGATGGCGGCGCGGCGGCGGCGTGCGCATGTGCGGGGCTCTATGGCGAGACAAGGGGCCGAGCGCGCGCAGGGCGGCCCGGAGCGGCGAGGTAACGGCGGGGCCGGGGGCGCCGGGACCGGTCCCCCCTACCCCCTCTCCATGTCCCGGGCGGCAGCGGCCGCCCCCCCCCCTTTTTCCCTGGCCCCGCGGCCGCCTCCGCCCGCGCTGACAGCGCCGCCCCCGGGCCGGGCCCCCCCCGCGCTGACAGCGCCGCCCCCGGGGTGTCAGCGCCCCCCCGCCCCGCGACCCCCGGCTCTGACAGCCCCGAGGGGGGCTCGGCGACTGCCAAGGGGGGGACCCAGCGCGGGGGGGAGGGGGCGGGGCGGGGCTGAGACCCCTGGGGATTGGGGGGAGGGGGGGACCCCGGTATTGGGGGGGGGGGAGACGGGGAGCGCGGGGCTGAGACCCCCCCGGGACTGGGGGGAGGAAGTGGGGGCGCGGAGCCGGAACCCTGGGGTTGGGAGTGGGGGACCCCTCGATTGGGGGGGAAGCGGGGGGGCGCGAGGCCGAGACCCCCGGGTCTGTGGGAGGGGTGACCCGGGTTTGAAAGGGCGGGGGGCGCGGTGCCGAGACCCCGAAGGAGGGGGGGCGCTGAGACCCCCGTTATGGGGAGGTGCGAGGCTGAGACCCCCGAGATTGGGGGCTGAGGGTGGGGGGCGAGGGGTTGAGCCCCCGGGACTGGAGTGACCCCAGGGTGGGGGCGGGGGAGAGGTGGCGGCCCCGCTCCGGTCCCGGCGGTGACAAAGGAACAGGGGGCGCGGGGGGCACTGGGGGTCTCCACCCCCAGCACCAAAACCGGGGCGGGGGGAGCAGCTGCTCCGAGGTGCGAAAGCGAAACGGGGGCACTGGGACCGGCTGCTCCACGTCACGGTGTGGGGGGGGGATCCCCGCTGTCACCGGGACGGGGGTACGGGGAGGGGGTGAAGGGGGGACTGGGGGCATTAGGGAGGGGGTTCCGAGTGGTGTCTCTGCCCCCGCAGGGCTGTGAAGGCCGGGGGCTCCGCGGCTGCCGCTGATGCCCAAGCGAGAGGAGCGATGAAGGGGTGAGTGGGGGGAGACGGGGGGGGGGGGCAGGGGGTCCCCCAGCTCTGGGGTGGTGGGGGGTCCTGGCTTCAGTACAGAGGGGATCCCTGACCCCTGGCAAGGTCGGTGGTCCCCCGAGTCCAGGATGGTGGGGGGTCCACTGGCTCCATACTGATGAGGGAGTCCCCAACTGCAGCTTGCAGAGGGGTTCCAGGCTCTGGGGTGGGGGCGTCCTCTGGCTCTGAGGCAGTGGGGGGTCCCCCGGCTCCAGGGTGGTGAGGGTCCCAGCTCCAGGCTGCCAGGGTTCCCCCATCTCCAGAAGAGTGAGGGGTCCTGGCTCTGGGATGGCGGGATGGTGAAGGGTCCCCAGTTCCCATGATGACGAGGGTACCCCAACTCTGAGACAGTTGGGAGGTCTTCCAGGATTGATGAGGGGTCCCATGGCTCCAGAATGGGAAGGGATGCCCGGCTCTGGGATGGTGGCGGATCCCAAGCTCCAGGGTCCCCCAGCTCTGGGGTGGAGGGGGACCCTGACTCCAGGCTGGCAGGGGCCCCCTTGTTCCGTGCTGGTGGGGGGTCTCCAGCCCCTCTCATCTCCTCCTCCCCTTGCAGGCAGCAGAAAGCAGCCGAGACGGAAGAGGGAACGGTGCAAATCCAGGAAGGTGAGCGGGGACCCCCACTCTGGGGATGGGGTGGGGGGGCTTGGGAGGGCTCAGGGTTCCGGCTGCTCCAGGAGGGGCTGCGCCAGGAAGCCCCCAGACCCCAACTGTGCCGGGTTTTGGCCCTGGCACTGGACCCTCGTGCCGCAGACCCCCTCCTTGCTGAGTCGGAGCCCCCCCCGACCCCCTCCCCGTCACGGCCCTTCCCACCCCGTTGTTGCCTGAAGGTGCAGTGGCCACCGGGGAGGATCCCACCAGCGTCGCCATTGCCAGCATCCAGTCGGCTGCCACCTTCCCCGACCCCAACATCAAGTATGTCTTTCGCACAGAGAACGGCGGCACGCAGGTATGGGGGGGGTGTCGAGGGGACTGGGGGGTCGGGGAGAGGGATTGGGGGAATCTGGAGTGGGATTGAGGGGGTTTGGAGTGGAGTTTGTGGTGGGATTTGGGGGTTTTGGGGTGGGATTCAGGGAGGTTTGGGGTGGGATTTGGCGGTTTGGTGAGTTTGGGTTGCAATTGGATGAGTTTGGAGTGGGATTTGGAGTGCTCAGTGTGGGATTTGGGGGGTCTGGGTGGGATTTGGGGTTTTGAGGTGACATTTGGGGGGTTCATTGTGAGGTTTGGGGATTCAGTGTGGGGTTTAGGGGGCTCAGGATGGGATTTGGGGGATTTGGGATGGGATCTAGGGAGTTCTGTGTGGGATTCGTGGGTTTTGGGGTGGGATTCAGGGAGGTTCAGGGTGGGATTTGGAGTTTGGTGAGTTTGGGGTGGGATTCAGGGGACTCGGCATGGGATTTGGGGTTTTGCAGTGAGATCTGGGGAGTCTGGAGTGGGATTTGAAAGTTTGGAGTGGGATTCAAGGGATTGGGGTGGCATTTTGGGGTTTGGAGTGGGATTTGGGGGCTGGTGTGGGATTCAGGGGGTTTGGAGTAGGATTTGGGGGGTTGGTGTGGGATTTGGGGGAGTTGGGACAAGATTCGGGGATTTGGAGTGGGATTTGGGGGATTTGGAGTGGGATTTGATGCTGGTTTAGTGGAAGCAGGGAGGGAGGGGAATGGGATTGGGATTGGGAATGGGAATAAGCATGGGAATGGGAATGCAGATGGGGATGGGAATGGGCTGAGGAGCAGGGAGGGAGGGGAGTGGGAATGGGATTGGGCTGGGGAGCAGGGAGGGAGGGAGGGGAGTGGGAATGGGATTGGGCTGGGGAGCAGGGAGGGAGGGAGGGGAGTGGGAATGGGATTGGGGAGCAGGGAGAGAGGGCCACGCGGTGGCCGTGTCGCACCGCGCCGGGGGGGGGGGGGGGGGGCCCGGTCGGTGCCCGCAGCCATGGCTCTCCCGGCAGGTGATGTACAGGGTGATCCAAGTGGCAGACGGACAGCTGGACGGACAGACGGAGGGCACCAGCGCCATCAGCGGGTACCCGGCCGCCCAGTCCATGACGCAGGTGGGCGCCGCTGCCAGGTGGGAGCGCGACCGTTCCCGGCACCCTCTCCCACCGCCACAGCCGCCATCCTTGTGCCCCCCCCTCTCCCCCTAGGCCGTTATCCAGGGCGCCTTCACCAGCGAGGACACGGTGGAGACGGAAGCGGCGGCCACCGAGACCCACTACACCTACTTCCCCACCGCGGCTGTGGCCGACACCAGCACCTCCGCGGGCGCCGCCACCACGGCCACCGCCGTCGTCACCACCCAGAACTCCGAGGCGCTGCTGGGACCGCCCACCCCCACGGGTACGGCTGGAATTTTGGGATGGGGGGGGTCCCATTCCTTTCCTTCAGAGATTCTCTGGGGGTCTTCCACCCCCTGGTTACTGCCAAGAAGGGGAAGGTCCCATTCCTGTCTCTTGGAGATGCTCCAGGGGCTGCACACCCCTACGGGTACAACTGTGATTATGGGATGGGGGGGGGTCCCATTCCCATCCCTCGGAGCTGCTGCAGGGGTCTCCCACCCCCCTGGGTACCACTGAGATTGGGGTGTCCTATTCCCATCCCTTGGAGATGCTCCGGGGATCACCCACTCCCACAGGTACAGCCGGGATGCGAGGGGTCCCATATTCCGGTCCCTCGGGACCCGCAGCTGTGGGTGTTTTGGGGCCACCCCTGACCCCCAGTCGTTATTTTTGGACCATTCAGGACAATTCTTCGTGATGATGTCACCGCAAGAGGTGCTGCCTGGGGGGACACAGCGATCCATCGCCCCCCGTGGCCATCCCTACTCCCCGTAAGTACCGGAGGCCTCGCGGCTCCTCGCGGGTGTCACAGCGCCTTCAGAGCGCTCTGGGTGCCCCTGATTCATGGTGGGAGCTGGGATGTGACATCCCCTGTGCCGTGCCGTGGCCGGATCCCCATCGCTGATCCCGACCCCTCCGCTCTTCCCGCAGGAAGTCGGAGACTCCGCGCGCCACGCGGGATGAGAAGCGCCGGGCGCAGCACAACGAAGGTGCCGGCAGCGCGGTCAGGGGGGTCCTCAGCGAGGGGTGGGGAGAGCAGAGCCCTTCCTGGGACAACGCTGCCTCTTCGCCCCCTCCTGGGTGGAGAATCCTGAGGCTGCTTGGGATGTTTGGATGCTTCACCTCCACCTTCTGGGCTGCTGGGCAGGATCCATCCTTGCTCACCACTGCGGGCAGGCTGGGATAGCGGCCTTTGACCCCGGAAACTCGGTGGATCCAGGGGCTGGAGGGCAGGAAGGGTCTGCAGAGGGATCTGGGTACAAATCCAGGGGCTGGAGGGCAGGAAGGTTCTGCAGAGGGGTCTGGATGTGGATCTATGGGCTGAGACCAATAGGATGAGGTTCAACCAGGCCAAGTGCTGGGTTCTGCCCTTGGGACACAACAACTCCCTGGAACACTCCAGGGTTGGGGAAGAGCGGCTGGAAAGCTGCTGGTGGAAAAGGCCCTGTGGGTGCTGGTTGGCTGAGGCTGAACCTGAGCCAGCAGTGGCCCAGGTGGCCAAGAAGGCCCCCAGCATCCTGGCTTGAATCAGCCATGGGGTGGCAGCAGGAGCAGGAAAGGGATTGTCCCCCTGGACTCAGCACCTTGAAGCCTGGGGTTAGGTTTGGGACCCTGACTCCAAGAAAGCCCTTGAGGGGCTGGAGAACAGCTGGAGAAGGTAGTGGAGCTGGGGAAGGGTCTGGAGAACAGGGATTCTGGGAGCAGTGAGGGACCTGGGGGGGGGTTGGTCTGGAGAAGAGGAGGCTGAGGGGAGACCTCATCACTCTCTGCAGCTTTGGGAGAGGAGGTTGTGGTGAGGTGGGTGGTGGGCTCTGCTCCCAAGGAACAAGTGATGGGACCAGAGGAAACAACCTCAGGTTGCATCAGGAGAGGTTTAGATTGGATATTGGGAGGAATTCCTTCATGGAAAGGGTTCTCAGGCCCTGGCACTGCCCAGGGAGGTGGTGGAGTCGCCATCCCTGGAGGGTTTTAAAAGAGGGGGAGATGAGGTGCTCAGGGATTCTTGGACCTGATGATCTCCAAGGTCTTTTCCAACCAGAAGGTTCTCAGATTCCACGAACATCCTGCTCCGGGCGCGCCGGGGTCTGGGGGTGGTGCTGACCGCCCCCTCTCCCCCCACAGTCGAGCGCCGGCGCAGGGACAAGATCAACAACTGGATTGTGCAGCTCTCCAAGATCATCCCCGACTGCTCCATGGAGAACACCAAGTCGGGGCAGGTAGAGACCCCCACCCCAAGATGGGATCCGGGGAGAGGGGGGGGGGGGGGGGGGGGGCCGTGCTGGAACACTCCTCCCTTCCTCACCATGCTTCCCCCCCCCCCCCCAATCCCAGAGCAAGGGTGGGATCCTCTCCAAAGCCTGCGACTACATCCAGGAGCTGCGGCAGAGCAACCACCGCCTCTCCGAGGAGCTGCAGGGCCTCGACCAGCTCCAGATGGACAACGAGGTCTTGCGGCAGCAGGTGGGGACCGGGCCCTGCTCCCCCCACCCCGGCTGGTCCCACATGCCCTGCCGGCCCTTCCCTGCCCCTCATCCCAAGCTTTTTCCCCATCCTGTATGGTTCCCCCTGCCATTCCCACGTTTCCCCCCCCGCCGCATTCCCACGTTTCCCCCCCATTCCCATGTTTTCCCCCCCAGCTCCATTCCCCCTTCAATTCCCAGTCTGCTGCCCGCCTCCCCTCCCCCAATTCCTGGTTTCCCTTTCCCATGTCTCCCACCTCAGTTCTGGGTTCCCCCCCTCTCCTTCCTACTGTGTCTCCCTCATTCCTGGTTCCTCCCCCACCACTCATTGCCTGTTCCCCCCCTCCCATTCCTGGTCCTGTGCCCCCCCTAGTTCTGGGTGTGTGTGTCCCCCCGCTCATTCCTGGTTTCCCCCCGTATTCCCGGTGCAGGTGGAGGACCTGAAGAACAAGAACCTGATCCTGCGGGCTCAGCTGCGCCAGCATGGGGTGGAGATTGTCATCAAGAATGACTCCCACTGACGGGGCCGGGCGGGGGCCGGGACCCCCCCGCGCCCCCAGACTCCTGACAGCGCCCCCCCCTCCCCCATATCCCTGCCGCCACACCAGGACCCACCCCCCCCCCCGGTTGGTTTGTGCCCCCCCCCCATCCTTATGCCCCCCATCCCCATCCCCTCGGTCCTCCTTTTCACGTGTGTGTGTCCCCCCTCCCCAGCGCTTCCTGCACACGCTCAGGGCCAGGCGGGCCCCCCAGCACCGCGAGCCCCCCGCCCGTGCCCGCCATGCCCCCCCCCAGCCCCACAGGGACCCCCAGCCCCATGGGGGGACCCGTCAGCCTTGCGGGGATCCCCCCCCAGCCCCACAGGGCCCCCTTCCCATGGGGACTCCCCAGAGATCTGCCCCCCCCCCCCACCAGGGATCCCTCAGCCCCACGGGGAGCCCCCATCCTCCCCATAGCTCCGGCCCCAGGCAGCCCTGGGGGAGTCCTGGGGGTGCAGCCCACCGCCCCCCCTTCTCCCCCCCCCACCCCTGCCCGGGCCAGGCTTTTTTTCTAAAACTCTCTGAATATAAAAGGCAAAAATAAATAAAAATAGTGATTTGTTTTTCCAGGTCCTACAGTTTCTTCCCCCAAATCTGCCTGCCCACCCTCGCCTCCTCCATGCAGGACCCCAGGATGCTCCCATGCACTTGGGGGAGAACCCAGGGACCCCCAGTCTGCCCCCCACACACCTTGCAGGACCCTCCCAAGGGCAAACCAACCCCCTCCTCAGCCCCTCCTGTCCCCCCTACTTTGCAGCCCCCGCCTTAGGACCCCCCCCCCAGTGGGGTAGGAGCTCACAAGGACCCCACATTTGCACCCACCCTCTCCCCCCCACCTTGCAGCACCCTCCAGACCCAGGGTTCCCTAGGGTTGAGGGGGTATCCAGAGCCCCCCAGTCGCTCATCTTGTGTTTCTGGGCCATGATAGCACCCCCAGAACATGGTGGAGGAAGCTTTGGGGGGGGGGTACTGGGAGCACTGAGGGGTTACCGGCGTGTACTGGGAGCAATGGGAGCGCCGGGAGGGGGGGAAATAGTGTGGGGGGCACTGGGAGGCCTCAGGGTCCGAGGCGGCCGCAGGCCCCGTCGCTATGGCAACGCCCGCGTCCCCGCCCGAGGGGGCAGTGGAGGCCGCTGACCCCTCTCATTGGCCAGAAGTTGCAGCGCCCCGCTCCCATTGGCCGCCCCGCCCCGCCCCCTCTCCGCGTCTGTCCAATAGGGGCGGGGCCATGGGGCCGCGCCGGGCGCTGATTGGATCGTGCCCCGAGAGGGCGGACCAGAGGCGGGGCCCTCACCTAGCGGAGGCGTGGCCGAAGGGGCGTTACTGCACCTGGCGAGGGGGCGCGGCGTGACCGGAGAGGGCGGGGCCTGAGGGGGCGGGGCCGCACCTGGCGCTGCAGCGACGGCCATGGCGGGAGCAGCGGGAGCGGCGCGGGGCGGTGGCCCCGGGGCCCGGGCCCGGCACCGGCTGCGGCTGCTGCTGCTCGGGGCGGCGGCCGGTGAGTGCGGGAGGGGCGGGGCAGTACCGTCACCGGGAGCGGGGGGGGGGATCGCGGTGCCGCTCAGGGCGGGACCGGTGCTCGGGGGCGGCGGTACCGGGGGCTTCGACCACGAGGGGTCCGGGGCATCGCGGGCGGCTCCTGAGGCGGGGCCGGTGCTCGAGGGCGCCGGGGGGATGCCCGGTATGGGGTCCGGTATTGAGGGGGTCGCAGTGCCACCCGAGACGGAGGTATCGGTACCGGGAGGGCTTGGTAGGGTTGGCGTGGTTCCGGTGCCGGGGAGGTCGCGGTGTCGCCCGAGGGGCAGCTGTGGGAGGAGGCGAGGAGGGAAGGTATGGGGTCCGGTACCGGGAGGGGGCGGTGGGGCGGAGTCGGTGTCGCTATCGGGATCGCGGAGCGGTGCCTGGGGCTTTGCGGGTACCGGGAGGGGTTGGTGGGGCGGGGCAGTATCGGTATCTGTACCGGGGGGGGGGTCGCGGTGCCGCCCGAGGCGGGCGGGGCAGTGGGGAGGGGTCTCGCTGCCCAGGAGGGGGTGCTGGGGTCACGGGATCCGGTGCCGCCGCACCCCGCGATAACGGGCTGTGAACTCCACGGTGTCCACCCACTCCCCGGGGAACCCCGTTACCGGGAGGTCCTGAACGTCTCTGTCGCGGGGAACCCCGTTACTGGGACCCCCCGGACACCCCCAGCCTGGTGAGCCCCAGAACCCATCCCGGCAGCTCTGGCACCGCCGTCCCCCGGGGTTTGGGAGGGGCTGAGGGTGCCGGGGGTCGGCGGGACCGGCAGCGCATCCGGATGCGCTTCCCGAGGCCGGAAACGTGCGGTGGCCAAACCACGGCCAAAACATCCCAGAGAGTGGCAAAACAGCCTGGAGATCCCAAACCAGCCCTGACAGCGGCTGCGCCCATCCTGGGGTCTCCGGGGGTCCTGACCGGGGCTGTTCACGTGTCCCCATATCCCCACGTCCCCCAGTCCACATGTTCCCATGTCTCCGTGTCCCCAAGTCCCCATGTCCCCCTCTCCCCCTGTCCCCAAGTCCCCATATCCCCCTCTCCCAAGTCCCCATATCCCCCTCTCCCCAAGTCCCCACATCCCTCTGTCCCCATATCCCCACATCCCCGTGTCCCTGTGTTACTATGTTCCTAATCCCTGTGTCCCCACATCCCCATTTCCCTATGTCCCCCCCGTCCCCGAATCCCTGTATCCCTGTGTCCCCATGTCCCCAAATTCCCACACCCCCGTGTCCCCATCCTGGCAGCACCGGCACCAGTCGGAGCCCTGAGCCCGGATTAATGAGTACCTGGTGCCCTGGGCACTCCCAGAGGCCAAAGTTACGGAGTTTGTCACCACTGTTTGTCACCAAACGGGCTGTGGCCTTCCTGTTGCTGCTATTGTGCTGGAACCATCCGGGAGTGCCTTTGGATTAACCCTATCCTGCCTGGTTTGGACCTGATGGTGCCCGTGTTGCGGCCAGGATGCCTGCTCCAGGGTCCCATTGTGCTCGGGGTCCCCTGAGACTGTGGAAATTCTGCCCCAAATCCACCCAAACCAACCTCAAATCCTTTCCCCCCTCCCCTGAGCTGTGAGATGCGGCCAGGATGGGTGTTGGGCGGCATTCCCGGCCAGCACTGCGTGTTGGGAATCTCTGTGTGCTTGGGGACACCAAGTATCCCCTTCTCCCCGTTTCACCCCAAAATTGCTGTTTCTGCCCCTGGTTCAGGGTCAGGGCCGGTTCCTGGTCGCCTTCTGTGGTGACATCACTCAGCGGTGGCTTCTGAAACCGGAGTCGGGGCGTCTGTGCCAGGGGCGCCGGCCTCGGGGTCAAGGCATGCAACGGGGTACCAATGCTCCAGACCCACAGCACGGCGTGAGGGGCCGTGTCGGGGCATGAGGGGCCATGTCAGGGCGTGTGCGTGTGTGTGTGTGTGTGCACATGCGTGTCCATGTGCAGGATTGCAAAAGGCCCGGCTGGTTCCCTGCGGGACGAGGCAGAACACGGGCAGGGTGGGAGGTGCCGCATGGCACGGGCAGCACCCGGAGCAGGCAAGACGGGATTTTCCGGCTCTTGTGGCCGTGACACGCCAGGCCAGAGCGTGGGGCCTGGCATCGCCGCCTCGGGGCTCCCGGTGACCTCCATGACCCGGCCGTGGCCTCTCTGCTCCCCAGATCCCATCGCTGGGGCCTCCCTGCTCTCCGAACCCCATTATTGGGGCTCCCCAGATTCCGTCACTGGGGCTCCCCAGATCCTATCCCTGGGGCTCCCCCGGGTTCCTCAGCCATCTCTGTGTCCTGTCCCCCCACAGTGTCCCTCGTGGGAGCCCACGTCACCTCTGAGACCAAAGAAGTGCCTGAAAACAACCGTGAGTGTCCCGTGTCTCCCCATCCCGTTATCCCGGAGCAACACGGCCAAGCTGCGACCTTGGCACCTCTGCTCAGAAATGGGGTTCGCCTGGGGTCCCCGGATCCACAAAGCGTACGGTGGATTTCCCATGTGGGGCTGGGCTGGGAAGGTTGGGGGGTTCCCGGTTTGAGTTGGGGGTTCCCGATGTGGGTTGGAGGTTCCTGGTTTGGGTTGGGGGAGTTCGTTCCAGTTTGGGGTGGGACGCCCGCGGTGCCATTCCAGTGTACCCCCATGTCACTGCTGTGCCCCGGTCCCCCTGCAGCCGTCGACATTCCCTGCTCCGCCAATCAATTCAGCTGGAACAACCCCCGCATTGAGTGGAAGTTCCAGAAGGGTTCCTCGCTCATCTTCTTGTACTACAAGCAGAAGCTGACAGGTACAGACCCGGGGGGGGGTGCTCCGGAATGTCCGTGTGTCCATCCGAGCTGGCTCCCAGCCCCGTGCCCTCTCCCGGCAGAGCGGTACAAGAACCGGGTCCAGTTCTCGAACCACTCCATCCACTTCAGCACGGTGACGCGTGCGGACACGGGGAAGTACATCTGCGAGGTGGTGGGGTCTGGCAGCCAGGTCGCCGAGTCGGAGGTGAATCTCATCGTCCAAGGTCAGCAGCGCCTTCCCGGCACCTCCGGCGGCTCTCCTGCTCCTCATCCCCCACCTGAGCTCATCCCCCTCCTCAACTGCTGCCTGAGCTCATCTCACTCCTTATCCTGCTCCTCATCCTCTACCTGAGGTCATCCTGCTCCTTAATCCCTACATGAGCTCATCCCCCCCCTCAATCCCCCCCCTCAATCCTCCTCCTCAATGCCCTCTTCATCCCCGTCCTTTTCCTCACCCCCTTCCTCATCCCTCTCCTCAACCCCTCTTCATCCCCCTCCTCATCCCCTCCCAGCCCCACCTGAGCCCGTCCCCATCCCCACCTGAACCGCGTGGGACAGCGCTGCCGGTGCCTGTGCCGCCCGGTGTCGCGGCGCTCTCGGTGCTCAGCCCGCCCTTCCTCAGTGCCACCGGCCAAACCGGTTGCCCACGTGCCCTCCTCGGCCACCATCGGGAGCCGCGTGGTGCTGCGCTGCACCGAGACTGAGGGCTCCCCCCCGCCCACCTTCCGCTGGTATAAGGACCGCATGCTGATGCCGGGGGACCCCAAATCCAGCCCCGCCTTCCGCAACTCCTCCTACACCCTGGACCCCGCCACGGGGGAGCTGGTGAGCGGTGGGGGGAGGGTGCTCCAAACACGGGGTGCCCTCTGTTCCCCCCACCCCGCCCTCACCTCCCCGCTCTCACCCAGGTTTTCCAACCCCTGAGTGGTTCCGACACCGGTGATTATTACTGCGAGGCGACCAACAACGTGGGCTCCCCGCAACAGTCGGAGGTCTTCCGCATGGAAGCCAGTAAGGAATGGTGATGGCGGCTGGGAATGGGGGACCCCCTGGTTCTACGGGGGTTTCCAGGCTCTGTGTCTGGCACAGGGCGTGTTTTGGGACGATGCCCTCTCCCCTTTGCCCGTGTGTTAATTAGCTGCAATGTTAATGGGCTTGGAGGGCAAATTTTGCATCCCTTGAGATGTGGAAAACTCAACTGGGGAGTGGGAAACTCAGCTGGGGAGCCTGAGCTGCTACGAGTGGGATCTAACTTCGATGCCGGCCCCACGTTGGGGCTGGGGTCCCCTTGGCCTCTCCCACTCTGGGAATTCTGTGGGCGCTACGCTGAGGGTTCCTGTGCCAGGACCTAGTGCCCTCCAACACCCCAATCCCTCCCTTCCCTCCCCTTCCCTCCCTTCCTTCCCCTTCCCTCCCTTCCTTCCCCTTCTCTCCCCATCCCTCCATTCCCTCCCTGTCCCTCTCTTCCCAGGTCAAGTTAACGTGGGCGGCATCGTGGCGGCGGTTGTGGTGCTGCTGATGGTGTTGGCGCTCGTGGCCTTTGGTGTCTGGTTCGCCTACAGCCGGGGCTTCTTCAGTGAGTTCCTCGTGCCGGGAATCGCTGCCCCTGGAGCCCCCGGAGCCCCCGGGTCGGCCCTAAATCCCTGTTCTCTCCCTTTTATTGCAGAGAGAAAAGAGTAAGTGGAGCTGCGGCGCTGACTCTGCCCTCCCGGCTGCTGCCGCTTCCTCTGACAGTGGGAATGGGGTCCCTTCCTACTCTGGTGTGAATTGGGGGTCCCCTGCCTGCAGAAACTGGTGTCCCTTCCTGCCCCAGTGGGAATTGGGGTCCCTTTCTCCACCTGCAGGAATGGGGACCCCTTTACTGCCCTGGTGGGAATGGGGGTACTTTCCTCGTCCTGTGGGAATGGGAATCCTTTCCTGCCCCAGTGGGAATGGGGGTCCCTTCCTCCTCCTTGGGTCCCTTCCTGCCCCAGCCCCTTCCCACGGGCCAGGCTGGAGCCCCCGGTGTCACCGGGCACTCCGGGAGGGGACGCTGGGTCTCGGGGTGTAGCCCCCCCTAACACACCACTCTCGGCAGCGCCGGCGGCAAGAAGGTGATTTACAGCCAACCCTCGCACCGCAGCGACGTGAGTGCCTTGTCCCTGTGTCCCCGTTAAAATCCCCGTGGAAGTCCTCGTGTCCTCGTTAATGTTCCCATCAGTGTCCCCACATCCCTGTATCCCCATTCGTGTCCCCGTGTCCCTGTTGTCGCCCCGTGTCCCTGTGTCCCTGTCGATGTTCCCATGTCCCGGTGTCCCCGTTGATGTCCTGGTGTCCCCGCAGGGCGAGTTCAAGCAGACGTCCTCCTTCCTGGTGTGAGGCCCCGGTGCCGTCCCCGTCCCCACGTTTGAACAGTTATTTTTATAAGCCCTGCCCGGTGCCTTTGCCGTCGCCGCAGGTGGGTCTGGGGACACTGCTCTGTCCCTGTGGGTGTCCCTGGCGATGGGGACACCTCTGGAGCGGGAGCTGCTGGAACCCTGTGCCCCCCCCCACTCCCCAGGGCTGTTCTGGGGGCAGGGGGAGGCTGGGGGGGGATGGGAGTGCAACCCCCAGCACCAGTCCCAGCTGCCTACTGGTCCCAGTTGCCCCCCTGTGCTGGGGAGGCTGGACCGATCCCATCCTACGGGCGATGATTGCTGCAATAAACAAACCTGTGTCCTTTTACCTGGTACCCTTCTGGGGTGGTGGGCACAAGTTGGGGACACCCCCAGCACCATTTTTGGGGGGGGACATAGGTTGCGGACCTCCCAACACCCACTTTTTGTGGAGGACATGGGTTGGGGACCCCCCAGCACCCTTTTGGGTGACCCTGGGACCCCCAGTGACGCACGGAGCCCATCCCCACCATCAACAGATCCTTTATTGAGCAATGGCGCTGCCTCTGCACCCCCAAACAGCGGGGGGGGGGAGGCTGCAGGGGAGGGGGGGCTGCAGTGACGCCGTCTCTGGGGTGGGGGGTGGGGGGGTCCGTGTCACCCCCCCCCGGGATTAGTGGCGCTATCGTTACACCGCGGGGGCGGCCGCGGGTTAATTAGCTGAGCTCTACGTTAGCAGCAGCAACGGGGCCGGGGGGGGGGCACCCGGCCATGGACGGGGGGGACGCGGCGCCACAGCCGTGTCCGATTATCGGTGACACCCCGGGGTGCCAGCCCGGAGCAGGGGGGGGTGGTTTGGGGAGGGTCCCTGCCTCAGTTTCCCTTGTTGGGTTCAATTGGGGTCGAGGGGAGTGGGGGAGGAAGAGGGGGGCAGGGGGTGGGGAGGGAGTCCTGGGGGGGGTTCCCAGATATGGGGGTGAGGGGGGAGCCGGAGGTCAGAGTCCACAGCCCACACGTGCAGCGAGCGGCTCGGGACTCAGCGGTGGCCCCGGTGGCCCCAAGGACCTGAGGTGGCCCCGGTGTCTCTGTCCCCAGGGGTTGGAGGTGGCCGTGTCCCCACCTCAGGGAGCCAAGGTGGCCCTGTCCCCAGGGGCCAGAGGGTGCCCTGTCCCCACCGCAGGGACAGCGTCACCCATCAGGTTTCTGTCCCGTGGTGGGGCTGAGGGAGTCCCCAGCATTAGCAGAGTGTGAGGTGGGGGAGGGACGGGGCACAGGGACAGCTCTGTCCCCAGATGGGCTGGGACGGGGTGTGGGGGCACCCACGGGGTCCCAAGGGAGCTGCCCCGCACTGCGAGTAAGGGAGATGGGGTGGAGAGGAGAGCTGGTGGCACATCCAGGGGCTGGAGGAACTTTTGGGGACATTGGTGGCATCTTCAGGGCTGGTGGCACCCTGGCAGCATCGGTGGCACCTCCGTTGGCATCGGTGGCACCTCCAGGGCTGGTGGCACCTCCGTGGGCATCAGTGGCACTTCCAGGGGCATTGGTGGCACCTTCAGGGCTGGTGGCATCTCCAGCAGCATTGGTGGCACCTCTGGGGACATTGGTGGCACCTCTTGGGGCTGGTGGCACTTCTGGCGGCACCGGCAGCGCGGCGGCAGACGCTCAGACGTTGCTGATGCGGACACTCAGCGGGGCCCCCTCGCGCTCCCGCTCCGCCGCCTCCCGCAGGGACTCCTCCAGCTTCACCTTCTCGGGGTCCCCAAACCTGACGGCCTCGTGGAGGCACCGTGGCGCCGCCACCTTCACCACTTGGTCGAAGAGGCTGAAGTCAGCCACGTACTTCCCATTGGCCGAGAGCGAGATGGCCGGCGTGAACTCGTAGCCCCAGAGGATCTCCTCGGGCAGGTAGGACGTGCGCACCTGGCAGGTGGCGCTGGTGGACTCCACGGTGCCGCTGAGGATGACCACCAGCTCGAAGTCGCCTTCGCCCGTCCGCAGGGCCGCGTCCCGGAAGGGGCTGGCGTCGTCCACCACGTGGTAGAAGGTGAGGGGGAGGATGAGGAAGGGGCTGTCAGAGGAGGTGTCCACCTGGAAGTCCACGTTGACCTGGTTGAGGCGGACGCTCTCGCCTTCCTTGGTGAGGTGGGTCTGGAGGAGCTTCCCGGTCACCTGGCAGCCGATGAGGAGGCTCTTGCGCATGTTGGCCACGCGGATCATCAGGCAGGTCTTGCCGTTGTGTTGGGCCACCACCGCGTTCTGGCTGAACTTGATGGTCTCGGCGCGTTTCTTGGGACGGGCGATCTTGGCCAGGAAGGTACCGGTGATGAAGATCTCCATGATAGTGGTCAGGACCAGCTGGGTGATGAGGAGGACGATGGCCAGGGGACATTCCTCGCTGATGTAGCGGAAGCCGTAGCCGATGGTGGTCTGGGACTCCAGGGAGAAGAGGAAGGCCCCGGTGAGGGTGTGGACCTGCATGACGCACGGCGTGTGATTGGCCGGAGGGTCGAACTCCAGCAGGTCCCCGTGGACCACGGCCACCAGGTACCAGACGACGCCGAAGGCGAACCAGGTGCCGGCGAAGGTGGCGGAGAAGAGGACCAACTTGTAGCGCCACTGCATGTCGATGAAGGTGGTCCAGAGGTCCTTGAGGTACAGGAAGCGCTTGTCGGCGATGTGCTCCATCCGCACGTTGCTGCGCCCATCCTTGGTCATCACACGGCGCCGGCGCAGCCCCGCGCCCAGCAGCGGGCGGCTGTCGGTCTGCGTCGTCTGGCTGTAGTAAACCTTGGTGGCCGAGGTCATCTGGAACGGGAGAGGACGGGGGGTGAGGAGGGGAGGGAGTCCTGGTGGGGGGCGTTGAGGTGATGGGTGGAGAAGAACAATGGATGGAGATCAGGGATGGATGGAGATGATATGGGTGGAGAAGAGGAGTTGGAGGGAGAAGGATGGATGGGTGGATGAAGATGATGGATGAAGGGATGGAGAGGATGGACAGTTTGGGTGGAGAAGGCGAATGGATGGTTGGATGGAGAAGACATTGAAGATGGATGGATGGACAGACAGATGGACAGAGGGTTGGTTGGTATCTGGCAGGGGGGCGGCTGCAGGGCTGAGGTTTGGGGCTCACTGGGCAGAGGGGCCAGAGCTGGGGGGCGTCTGGAGGGGTTGGGGGAGTGGGGGGGTTGGAGCTATGGGGAGACACCCCCCACTGTCCCCATCCGTCTGTCCGTCTGTCTGTCCTCCTGTCTCTCCACACAGCCATCACCTCCATCGCTCTGCTCAGCCACCGCGGTCCATCTGCCTGTCCAGACTCAATGCACTTCCCTGTCTGTCTGTCCAGGGACCCCTTTATCCATCCATGTCTACACCTGCCCATCCATCCCTGAACTCGTCCGTCTGTCTGGTCCCCCCTCTGTCCACCCTTTCATCCACGTGAGCTCTTGCTTCTCCATCTGTCCACTTCTGTGTAGGCACATCCATACCCTTGTCTGTCCGTCTGTCCCTCCCTCTACAGGTGTATCTATACCCTTATCTGTCCGTCTGTCCCTCCCTCTACAGCTGCATCCATGCCCTTGTCCATTTGTCTGTCCATCCCTCTGTGGGCTCACTCCTACCCTTGTCCGTTTGTCCGTCCACCCACGCTCTCACCACCCACCTCTCTGTCCATGTGTCCGTCCCCTCTGTCCCCTGGCAGCTCTCGTGGCCGAGGAAGAGGAAGGTGGGGATGAACGGGGGGTGACAGGGACAAAGGGGCCAATGGCGGTGCCAGCAACGCTTCCGTCCGTCCGTCTGTCCGTGTCCCCGCGTCCCCTGGCAGCCCTGGCGCCACAGAGAGGGCCTTTCAGCCCCCGCCAGCGTTTGGCCCCGGCGCAGCTTCCGGCAGCGCGACGAGGACACCGGGGACGTGGTGGCACCGTGGGGGGTCCCCTTGGCGCTTGCCAAAGCCAGGGGACAGAGGGGACGCGGCCACCGTCCTGGCCGCGCTCCTAGAGAAGGGCCCTGGACAGGGACCGTGGCACCGGGGACACTGGCCTGGGCACCCTGGCTGAGCTGGAGGGGGTCCCCAAGGCCACCCCGGACCCCCTTTGTCCCCACAGCCACCGCGGACCCCCAGAGCTCTGGGTGACCGCGCTTGGCCCGTCCCGGTGTCCCCAGGAGGTCACAGTGGTCCCTGCACCCTCAAAGTCCTTTTGCTCCTCTGTGGTCCCTTCGCTCCCTTTTTGAGGGTCCGAGACCCCTTTTTGGGGTCCCTACACCTTTTGGGCATCCCAGCACTCTTCTCTGAGGGTCCAAGGCCCCTCTTTGTGGTCCCAGCACCCCTCTCTGGGGTCTCCTCACCCTCCAGTGCCCCCCACGCCCCACTTTGAGGTCTCCATGCCCTGGTTTGGGGTGGGTCTCTGCCCACCCAGGGTCCCCTGCACCCCTTTGGGGGTTCCTGACCCCCCTCTTTGGGCTCCCCACGTCCCCCTGTTGGTGTCTCTTACCCCACCCTGGTTTCGGGGTCACCGCACAGGCCCCGCCATGGCCCCCCCCGTGCTCAGACACGGGTTGTGACAAGCAGGCGCTTGTTCCCGGCGCGAGGACGGTGCCCGCGGGCAGCGCGGCCGCCAGCCCGGTTACCCATTAACCCCCCTCATGTGTCCCCCCCCCCGGCGCTGGGAGTGGGGGTCCAGCCCCACTTAGGAGGACCCGGGTAGCTTTGGTTGGGGGGGGGGAAGGGGGACATGGGGACAGGGCCCCCCTCGCTGCGTCCCGCTGGCACCACCAGCCCGGGCACCATTCCCGTGCCCGCTCGGTGCCAGCCGGGCTCCCCGCCAGCCACATCCCCTCCCCTCCGAAACTGGGGCACGGGGCTGTGCCAAACTGGTGACAACTGGGAACCGGGGTTGGGAGGGGGGGGGTGTTGGCTGTGCCAAACTGGTGCCAATTGGGAGTGGGGGCCTGTGCCAAACTGGTGCCAACTGTGAGGGACTGTGCCAAACTGGTGCAAATTGGGAGTGGGGGCTGTGCCAAACTGGAGCCGCCTGGGAGCGGGGGGGCTGTGCCAAATTGGTACCAACTGGGAGTGGGGGCACTGGGACCCTCGTGTCCAGGATGGGTTGGGGTGTCGGGGGGCCGCCGGCGTAGGGCGCGTCCCGTGGGGCTGGGGGGGGGCATGGGGTGGGGTGCGCGGAGGGGGGGGACGTGGGGACAGTGGGGCCTTTGTGTGCCTGCGGGAGAGGCCTCCACGGAGCTGCCGGGCACAAAGGCGCTTTGACGGGGCCTTCGTTAGCATTCAGGGCCCTGCGCGCCCCGCTGCCAGCGCAGCCCCCGCGGGGGTCCTGGGGGGCCCCGCACCCCACTGTGACGGCGGCTGCGGGGCCGGGATGTGGGGTCCCTTCCTCCCCGCACCCCCAAATCTCCCCCGTCTCCCCACAACCACCCCACTGCACTTGCGACCACCAAGCCCAACATGAGGGGTCCCCCCTGGTTCTCTGCAACCCCAAGTCACCCCCACCATCCCCAAGTCCCCCTCCCCTGTGCCCCCAGGTCCTCCCATGCATCCCTGAGTCCCCCACAACACCCCAAGTCCTCTCCATCTCCCATCTCCCCACACCCACCCCCCCCGCGCCCATGGCCACTGAGCCCCACACATGGGGTCACCCCCCTCCTCTGCACCTCCAGGTCTTCCCCATTCTCCCTGACCCACCCCCCACCTCCCCACCCCCACCCCACTGCACCCGTGGCCGCGGGGCCCAGGACGTGGGGTCCCCCGCATCCCCTTATTGTCCCTGAGTCCCCCCATTCCCCCTGCCCCCCCAGTCCGGGCCCAGATCCGGGGTCGGAGCCATCCCTGCACCCAGGGGACGCCAAGGGGGGCCGAGGCCGTGGGGTGATGAGGACACCCATCAGCACTAGAGTGACCCCAAAATCAGGATGCGGGGTTCTTCCCCCCCGGTACTGCCCGACCCCCATCAGCCACTGGTGGATGTGGCACATCGGAGCAAAAAAAGCAATTCCGGTCCCTTTCAAGCTGCCCCCTTGGCTCATCCCGCAGCCCACGGGTGGGGGGCTCACCCGGGACCCCCGCGGCGCCAGCGCGGCCGATGGGGCCGATAAGGGTTGTGGGGGGCTGGCAGCGCGGCTCCACAGCCCCCCCAGCACAGCCACCACAGCCGCTAGAGAAGACACCAGCGGCACCAGCACCGGTAACCGGTAACCGCGTCCCCGGTGACCCTGTTAACCCACCAAGAGCCTTGTTAACCCACAGCCCCGTTAACCCACAGCCTGGTTAACCCACAACCCAGAATAATCCACAGCTGGATAACCCACAGCTCAGTTAACCCACAGCCCAGATAATCCACAGCTAGATAACCCACAGTCTGGTTATCTCACAGCCCAGATAACCCCTGGTTATCAACCCACAGCTCAGCTAATCCACAGGCAGATTGCCCTGCAGCCCAGATAACCCACACCCAGGATAACCCACTGCCTGGTCAACCCACAGCTTTGTTAATCCACAGCCCAGATAACGAGCAGCCTAGATAACCCACAGCAGAGATAACCCACACAAGGATAACCCGCACCCCAGGCTAATTCAGCATAGCTAATCTGTGGCCCCGCTCATCCACATCCCAGCTAATCCAGCATGACCAACCCACAGCCCAGCTAATCCAGTGTGGTTAATCTGTGGCTTTGCTAATCCGCAGCCCAGCTAATCCAGCGTGGCCAACCCACAGCCCTGTTAACCCAGAGCGTGCAATCCGGTTCACCTGCAATCCGGTTTATCCACAGCCCCACTAACCCACAGCCTGTTTAACCTGCAGACTGGTTAACCCACAGCCCAATTCACCTGCAATCCAGTTTAACCACAGCCCAGTTCACCTACACCTGGTTAACCCACAGCCCAACAGGTCCCTACTCGCTCCCCCCAGAGAGATGGGGACGCTCCAGCCCCCCTCTCCCACCCAAACGCCCTTGAAACACCCGGTCCTGGGGGTCCCGAGCCCATAGGACGGGGTCAACAGCTGGGGCAAGAGGAGGGGGTGCTCAGGTGCCCCCCAAGCTGGGATGGAGGGGGTAGTCCCTATTCAGGGGTCACTCCTGGGGTGGGGAAGGAGTCACCCCCACAGCCTCAGGCCTCCTCCCACCTCCGGAACAGAGGGACACATTGGGAATGGGGGGTGGGAGGGTGGGAGGTGCCCCTAAGAGTGGGGTGGGCTCGGCTGGGGGGGCTGCTGCGACACCTGATCTCTGCCCCTGCACCCCCTGTCCCCCAACCTGTGCTGGGGAGGGGGGCACCCATGGGAAAGGGGGACATGGGGACATGAGGTGCAGCTGGGGATGTGCAGGGTGGGGATATGGGGGTACAGGGAGAGGGGGACACAGGGGTGCAGCGCTGTAGGGGACAGAGGGATGTGCGGCTATGGGTGATGTGGGGTGCAGGGGACATGGAGACTGGCTCTATGGGGACACGGGGTTGAGGGGCTCCAGGGATTTGAGGTGCAGGTGACACACGGATGCAGAGGCTCCAGGGTTTGGGGATGAAGGCGACAGAGGAATATGGAGGCTCCAGGGTTTTGGGGTGCAGGGAACATGGGGACATGGTTCTATGGGGACACAGGAACAAGGAGCTCAAGGGATTTGGGGTGCAGGGACTGTGGTTCCATGGGGATGATGGGGATTTGGGGTGCAGGGGACACAGGGATACAGGGGCTCCAGAGATTTGGGGTGCAGAGGACACAGAGATGCAGAGGCTTAAGGGATTTGGGGTGCGGGGGCTGTGTTTCCATGGGGACATGGGGTTTTGGGGTCTAGGGGACACAGAGATGTGGTTCTATGGGGACACAGGAAGGTGGAGCTGCAGGGATTTGGGGTGCAGGGGCGCAGGGGACACAGGGGTGCAGGGGCTCCAGAGATTTGGGGTGCAGGGGATGTGGGGTGCAGAGGACACAGGGCTGTGGATCCATGGGGACGTGGGGCCCCGGGGCGGTGGGTTTCGGGGTGTTGGTGGGATTCGGGGTGTCGCTGTCAGGGTCCCGGCGCCCGATCCGATGCCCGCAGCCCCTGGGGGGACTCGGGGACCCCCGCCCCCCTTACCTTGGCTCGGGGAGGGCGCGGGGTCCCGGCCTCGCTCAGCCCCGCCGCTGCCCCATGGGCTTTATGATGCGGGGCCGGGACGGCGGGGCCCCCCCTCGCCCCCCCCCGCTGGCACCGATTGGCGGGGCCGGGGAGGGGGCCCGGGGGGGGGCGGGGCTGCCGGGGGTGGGACGGGGGGTAATGGGGTGGAAAACGAGCCGGCCCGCACCGGGTCACGTTACCGGCACGGGGGGAGGGGGGGGGCACCGGCAGAGGGGGGGGAGTGTGTGTGTGTGTCCTGGGGTCCGATACCGGGACCCTGTAACCCCACGACCCCTAAGGGGCCAGGGTCCCACGGGGTCCCATGGGCTCCATCACTGGTACCGGGGGGATCCCTCAGGTCCGGTACCAGCACCAGGGGGGGCCCGGGCAGGGTCTCTGGGATGCGGGCCCGGGAGGGCTCCGAGGGGCTCCGGTACCGGTCAGGGACCCCGGTATCCAGCACCAACACCGAGGGGAGTCCCTGGGGTGCGATTTCGGTACCGGGTGGGGGTCCCACGGGCTCCGGTACCGGGCAGGGTCCCACGAGCTCCATCACTGGCACCGGGAGGGGTCCCAGGGGCTCTGGTACCGGGCAGACATCGCCCCCCCAGTCACAACAGCCCCATTCCCTCCCCCCCGGGTGGTCCCCAGGGATTCTCTCCCTTCCCCTCCCACCCCTAGTATCCCCGTGAGCGCGCGGTGATACCGGGGCAGGGGTCTCCCCTGGGCATCGCCACCCCCGCCACCTCCCCTCCCAGCACCCTCGGTGGGGGCAACGGCAGACCCGGTGCTGCCCCTTATGGGGAGCGGCGGAGGGAGGGGGGTGCTGCTGGGGGAGCCGGGGGGCGGTCAGAGCTGTGTGTCCGTGTGTCCGTGTTCGCGTGTCCGTGTCTGTGGGGCGCGGCCGCCCCCCTCCAGGCCCCGCTCCCCCCGTTCCCCGGGGCCGCGGCACAAAGCGGCTTTGTCCACCGGGGGGCGGAGGGAGCGGGGGGGGCCGGGGGCGGCACCGGGGGCAACCTGGGCTACCCGAGGGGGTTGGCAACTTCGGGGGTGGCCTGGCTACCGGGGGTGGGGACTGGACCACTGTCGGGGGCCTGGCTGATGATGGGGAGGGGTTGGGCTAGTGAGGGGGGGCGCCTGGGCTAGTGGTGTGGGGGGGAGGCTGGGCTAAGGATGAAAGGCTCTGGGCTAGTGACGGAGGGGCTCTGGGCTAAGGACAGAGGGCCTGGGCTAGTGAGGGAGAGCCCTGGGCTAGTGATGGGGGGCTCTGGGCTACCGGGGGGAGAGACTGGGCTAGTGATGAGGGGGACTCTGGTCCAACGAGCGGCAATTGTGGCTACCAATGCGGTGCCTGGGACGGAGGGGGAGGGTTGTCGAGTGTAGCCAGGGTCGGGGGTCTCTCAGGGGGCAGAAGGTGGTCGCGGGGGGGGGGGAACTCTTCTGAGCGGGGTCTATTGGAGGGGGTGTCTCGGGGGGCAGGGGTCGCAGGTGGGGTTTGAGGTGGGGGCGTCTCTCGGGGGTCGCGGTGGGGGTTGTCTCTCGGGTCGGGGGCGTCCCTCGGGGGTCGGTGGGGGGGTCTCTCGGGGCGGGGGCGGGCGCTGCGCGGTATTTTTAGCCGCGCGCCGCCGGGCGCAGCCGTTGCCGGGGAACGGCGGGAGCGCGGCCGGGCGGGGGGGGGACACACGGGGGGGACGGGGGGAGCAGCGCCGGGAACCGGGATCCACACCGGATCGGATCCGGATCGGGGTCTCTCGGGGCGGGGGGCGCTGCGCTCGCCCCTGCGCCATGAGCGCAGCGCAGCGAGGGGAACGGTGAGTGCGAAGGGGGGGGGGGGGGGTCAGAGCCTGGAGGGGGGCGGTGAGAGTGACAGGGGAGTGGGGGGGGGCAGAGCCCGGGGGGGGCACGCAGTGAGAGTGGGGGATCAATGCCAGGGACACACACGGGGGGGACACGACACAGTTGGGGGGGGGTGTCTCAGCGCGGGGGGTTCAATGTGTGTGTGGGGCACAGATCGGGGGGAGGCACAGAATTAGGGGGGGGAACCCGGGGCAGGGAGGGGGGGAAGCAGCGGGGGTGAATGCTGGGGAGGTCAGAGCCGGAGGGGCACAGCACGGGGGCGGGCAGAGCGCGGGGGATGCTGGAGATCACGGGAGGGGGGGCACGGGGTGGGGGGAAAACACACGGCCTGGGTGGAGGGGATCCCCCCTCCTGCCCGGGTTTGGCACTGAGACCCCCTCTCCAACTCTGCAGGTTGGGGGGGCTGGGGGCACACACGCTGACTCCGGGTAGGGGGGGTCCAACCCCATAGACCCGGGGGGGGGAGGCCCAGCTGCGGGGACCCCCAGGCCAGGGGGGGTCCTGCAAGTATTTGGAAGGAGGGGGGAGGGCTGGGGATGCGTGTGCATGGCCTGACAGGGGAGCACGCGTGTGCGTGTGTGCATGCGTGTGCTGCCGGCAGCCCCACGCGTGTGCCTGGCGTTGGTGCCCACACAGGAGTGGGCAAGCAGCCTTGTGGGGTGCACGCGTGGGGGCAAATGCGTGTGTGCACGCCTGTTCATGTGTGTGTGAGGTGGGGGTGCTGCATGCACGTGTGAATGCATGTGTGTGTGTACACGCGTGTGCATCTGCAGGTGTCTGTATGTGCAGGCGTGTGCATGTGTGTGTTACATGTGGGTGCATCTGCAAGCACCTGTGTGTAGGTACATAGGTGTGTGCGTACACCTGTGTGTGCTTAGGTGTGCCAGCATGTGCACACGTGTGTAGGTACATCCGTGTGTGTGCACATGCGTGTGCGTGTGTCATACGTGTTTACGCAGCTGAGCACCCATATGTGTTCTCAGCACCCCTGGGTGCTCCCGTGCCTCAGTTTCCCCCTCTTCTCCAAGGTCCCCGGAGGGGAGACTCAACTCCCACCACATCCCCCACTCAACTGGTGCCCTCTCAGTCCCCCCAGTTTGTCGAGGACAACCAGAACCATTAACTCCTTCCCCCCCGCAGGCACTGAGGGCAATGGCGCAAGACAACGCCGCCTTCTGTGGGGTCCCTGAGGGGGTCCCGGGCGACACAAAGCCCCCCCCGGTGCCCTTGCGGCGGCGCGCGGCCGGTGCCCGCAAACGCCAGCGTTACGTGGAGAAGGACGGGAAGTGCAACGTGCAACACGGGAACGTGCGGGAGACCTACCGCTACCTCACCGACATCTTCACCACCTTGGTGGACCTCAAGTGGCGCTTCAGCCTCCTCGTCTTCATCCTCGCCTACGCCGTCACCTGGCTCTTCTTCGGCCTCATCTGGTGGTTCATCGCCTACTGCCGTGGCGACCTGGACCACCTGGAGGACCACGCGTGGACACCCTGCGTCAACAACCTCAACGGCTTCGTCTCTGCTTTCCTCTTCTCCATCGAGACCGAGACCACCATCGGCTACGGGCACCGCGTCATCACCGACAAGTGTCCTGAGGGCATCGTGCTGCTGCTCCTCCAGGCCATCCTGGGCTCCATGGTCAACGCCTTCATGGTGGGCTGCATGTTTGTGAAGATCTCCCAACCCAACAAGCGGGCCGAGACCTTGGTCTTCTCCTCCCACGCCGTGGTCTCACTGCGCGACGACCGCCTCTGCCTGATGTTCCGCGTGGGCGACCTGCGGGACTCGCACATCGTGGAGGCCTCCATCCGTGCCAAGCTCATCAAGTCCAAGCAGACGCAGGAGGGCGAGTTCATCCCCCTGGACCAGACCGACCTGAGCGTGGGCTTCGAGACGGGCGACGACCGCCTCTTCCTGGTCTCGCCCCTCATCATCAGCCACGAGATCGACGAGCGCAGCCCCTTCTGGGACGTCTCACGGCACCAGCTGGAGAAGGACGATTTCGAGATTGTCGTCATCCTCGAGGGGATGGTGGAGGCCACAGGTAACAAGGACAGCGGCGGCGGTGGCCAGGGGTGGGGAGCGCATGGGGACGCCTCATCTCTGTGGGGACACCTCCGTGGGGACACCTCCATGGGAATGTGTCATCTCCATGGGGATACCTCCACGGGGACACCTCATCTGGTGGGAATGCATCATCTCCGTGGGGATATCTCAGCCTCATGGGAACATCTCAACTCTGTGGGGACACCTCATCTTCATGGGGATACCTCATCCTTATGGGGGCATCTCAACTCCATAGGGACAGCTCCATGGGGACATTTCACCTGGGACACTTCCATGGGGACCCCTCAACTCCTTGGGTGTTATCTCCATGGGGACACCTCACCCCAAAGCCCACAGGATGTTCCTGCCTTGTCCTGGCTGGGAAGTGACCCCCAAGCCTGTTTCCCTCACCCCCAAGCTCAACCTGGATGTGGAGCGTTCCTTGCAGTGGGTGCCCCACACAGAGTGCAGCATATTTTGGGGTGCCCCGTGCACTGGGTTCCTCAGGTATGAGGGTGCCCCATGCAGTGGGTGCAACACATTTTGGGGGTGCTCCATGCACTGGGTGCCCCATGCAGTGAGCGCTGCAGTTTTTGGGGTGTCCCATGCAGCAGGTGCATTAGATAAGGGGGGGCCCCATGCACTGGGTACCTCAGATATGGGGGTGCCCCATGCAGCCAGTGCAGCAGAAATGGGGGTTGCCACACACATCGGGTGCAGCACATGTGGGAGTGCCCCATGCACTGGGTGTCCCATGCAGTGAGCACTGCAGTTTTTGGGGTGCCCCATGCAGTGGGTGCTTCAGACATGAGGGTGCCCCATGCAGCAGGTGCAGCACATTTTGGGGAGCCCAGTGCACCAGGTATTGGGGCACCCCACGCAGAGGGTGCAGCAGATATGGGGGTGCAGCACATTTTGGGGTGCTCCATGCAGTGGATGCTTCAGTTATGGGGGTGCCCCATGCAGCAGGTGCCACAGATTCTGGGGTGCCCCATGCAGCGCAGCCCCCTGCAGCGGGCTCAGGGTGCCCCTCACTTCCCTCCACAATGCCGGGGCACATCCTTCCCGCCCCCCCCCCCCCCCATGCTGGGTACTCCCCCGCTGCCATGGGTGCCGCGCAGGGATGACGTGCCAAGCGCGGAGCTCATACCTGGCGGACGAGGTGCTGTGGGGGCACCGCTTCACCCCGCTGCTCAGCCTGGAGGAGGGTTTCTACGAGGTGGACTACGGGGGCTTCCACCACACCGTGCCCGTGCCCACGCCAGCCTGCAGTGCCCGGCAGCTGGCGGCCGCCGCCGCGCGCCGTGATGCCCACCTGTACTGGTCCATCCCGAGCCGCCTGGACCAACCGCTCGAGGAGGCGGCAGCTGGGGGGGACCCCGAAACCTCCCCCCGGGAGCGCAACGGCACCTTGGCCAGCCCCGAGGCGCGGTGACGGGGCGCGGGTGCTGGGTGCCACGCTGCACCCCGCTGGCTTTTAATAAACACCCCCCCCCCAGGTGATGTGTTTTGGGGTGCAGGGGGTGGCGGGGAGTGCACGTGGGCACGGGGGGGTCCAGTACCCTTACTTTCCTCTCTCTCCCAGGTTGTTATTGTAGGCCCTACAGTAAGGGCAGGGGAAGGGGGCCAGTGCCCCCCCCCCATGTTAGGGGGTGAGTTGGGGGTGCACCTGGGCACTGGGGAGGTGGGGATTCAGTGCCCCGACTGTGGGATTTGGGGTGGAACAGGGGTGAGCAAAGGACCTCTCCCATTGGAACAGGGGTGCCAGGCAGCGATTTTTGCCCCCCCCCACTCCTGGAGGATTTAAGGGCGGCTCAGGCTATGGCACATCCCCCTTCCCCCGCATTTTTGCCCCCTGGGAGGGGGGTCTGGGCTGAGCCGAAGGGAGCCGAAAGGAGCCGAAGGGAGCCGAAAGCAGCCGAAGGGAGCCGAAGGGAGCCGAAAGAAGCCGAAGGGAGCCGAGTGCCGCGGAGCCGGCGCTCAGGGCTCCGGACGCCCCGCCCTGGCCACGCCCCCAGCCCCGGCCCGCCCCCCCCCCATTTCCGTTGCGGCGGGATGGGAAAGGGGCGGGGGGGGGGGGATCAAGAGTCCCCTCTGCACCGCGCCGGTCGCCGGATATCGTTGGGTCTGCCGTGGGGTGCAGCCGGGACACCCCCCTATGTTCCCAGTTCCCCACGGGTGTTGCGTGTGCGCACGTGTGTTGGGAGGGGGGGTGTCAGTGTGTGCACGGGGGGGGCTGTGTGTGCACGCGCGTGTCGCGGGGCGTGTTTGTGTGCACACGGGGGTCGCGGGGCGTGTTTGTGTGCACACGCGTGTTGGCATGAGCAGCAGGGGGTGACACCGCCCCCCCCCTTCCTCCCAATGTCCTCGGGTCCCTCCACATATGCTCCCGGATCCCCACGAGTGTGAGCGGACACGCGTGTTGGGGTGTGTGTGCGTGTGTGTGTGTGTGCACACTGTTGGTGTGAGCGGCGGAGGGTGTGTGACAGCCCCTCCATGTCCCCACGTACCTGGGTTCAGCCGTGGGTTGCAGGTCGGGACCCCCCAGAATCTCGGATCCCCACGGGTGTGAGCGCTCACGCGTGTTGGGGGCGTGGGGGGTGTCAGTGTGTGCACGGGGGGGGCTGTGTGTGCACACGCGTGTTGCCATGAGCGGCAGGGGGTGACAGCTCTCCTCCCTCCGTGTCCCCAGATCCCCCCGGCCGCATTCCTCGCGCCCACGGGCAGCAGCTGCGCGGGGCAGTGGGGCGGGGGGAAAGGGGGGGCGGGGCCCACGCGTGACCGTGTCACAGCTCCCCCCATTCCCTCCCACCCTGGCTGCATCCCTGCTGCCAGCCCCAGCAGGGAACGGGGGCAACTGGATGCACTGGGATGGGGTAGGGGGGGCACAGGCATGGGCTGAACGCGTGGGACCCCCGTGGGGCAGGGAGGGGGGGGGCCCAGCACGTGGCCCCTGCGCCTGCGTCATCTGTTTGCTCAGCTTGGGGGGCAGCGGGGGGCGACCGCGGGGGCAATGGCTGAGTAAACACCCCCCAACCGGCTGGGGGGACTGGGATGGACTGGGGGGATTGGGATGGATGGGGGGACTGGGACAGACTGGGACATTCAGATAGATGAGGGGACTGGGATGAACTGGGGAGATTGGGATGGATGGGAAGAAATGGGGGGATTGG
This sequence comes from Dromococcyx pavoninus, assembly GCA_033558185.1. NCBI lineage: Eukaryota > Metazoa > Chordata > Aves > Cuculiformes > Neomorphidae > Dromococcyx > Dromococcyx pavoninus. The sequence continues at coordinate 28,007 of JAUMJL010001837.1, forward strand.
TATGGCGGGAGGGACTGGAATGGAGTGGGGGGACTGGGATGGATGGAGGGGCTGGGATGGACTAGGGGGACTGGGATGGGGGGGGGACTGGAATAGACTGGGATGGATGAGAGGTCTGGGGTGTACTGGGTGCACTGGGACAGACTAGAGGGACTGGGATGGGGCAGAGTGGGATAGACTGGGGATACTGGGAGGTACCAGGGTCGATGGGGGGAACTGCGACAGACTGAGGGGCACTGGGCTGGGCTTAGATGTACTGGGACAGATGGGGCACTGGCATGGACTGAGCGCGGGACTGGTCCAGACTGGGGGTATTGGGCTGCCCTGGGAGCCTGTAGCAGGACTAGGGGAGCTGGTGCAGCAGCCTGGGGTGTGGGGGTGCTGGTGGCACTGGTGCAGACTGGTGGCACTGGTGCAGGGGCTGTGGGCCCCATGGCCATGCCCCCCCACCGCCCCTCGCCCTTGAACTGCCCTTGGCGGTTTCCATGGCGACTAAGCTGGACCCTGGGGGGGCATGGTGGGGGGTGCTGGAAGGGACCTTGGAGCGGGACTGGGGGCACTGGGGCTGCTGGGCAGGACTGAGGAAAGGGGACAGGGGTGGGGGGGCTGGGGAGGGGGCACAGGGTGGGGGGGCAGGGATGCGAAACCAGGCACCGGTAATGGTGACAGCACAACCGCGTCCCCAGGAACAGCCACCGTGGCAACAGTCAATTCCGTGGGCCCAACCAGCCTGGGCACAAACGTGCCCCTGGTTACAATCAGCCGCAGGCACAGTCGGTCCAGGAGCAAAACTCAGGCACATCCCCAGGCCCATGGGAACAGTCGGTCCCCGGGCACAGTTGGTCCCCAGCTACAACCATCGCCCTTGGGCACAGCCATGTCCCCAGGTACAGTCGATCCCCAGGCACGTCCAGCCCCAGGCCCAGCCCCAGGCCCTTGGGAACAGCCGGATCCCAGGCCACAGTTGGCTGCGGGCACAGTTGGTCCCTGGGCATATTCAGCCCCAGGTCCTTGCAAACAGTTGGCCCCTGGGTACAATTGTGTCCCTGGGTGCAGCCGCTCCTTGGACACAGCCACCCTGCATACAGTCGGTCCCTGGGAACAGTCGGTCCAGGGCAATTCCAGCCTCAAGTCCCTGGGAACAGTCGATCCCTGGCACAGTCGGTCCTTGGGAACAGTCAGTCCTCAGGCACAGTCACTCCAGTCCAGCCACCCTGGTACAGTTGGTCCCTGGGAACAGTTGTTCCTTAGGCACAGACACCCTGGATACAGCCAGTCCCGGGCACAATCAGTCCCTGGGAACAGTCGGTCCAGGGCAATTCCAGCCCCAGGTCCCTGGGCACAATCGATCCCTGGGTATAATTGTGTCCCCAGGCTCAGTTGCTCCCCAGGCACAGGCGGTGCTGGCACAGCCACCCTGGACACAGTTGTTGTCCCTGGACACCACCCCCCCCCCCATTCCCCCCCCGCTGCTCCCCCCAGCCCTGGCCTTTTCCCGGCTAATTTTAGCTGCCCGCGTTCTGCCCACTGCCCGGTGTTGGGATGGGGGCACACTGGGAGAATTGAGGTCACACTGGGGTGGGGAACAGCCCCCCCAAACCCCAACAGCCCCCCCTTTTCTCCTCACCACTCCCCCCCAGCCCTGTGGGACCAGGGCGGGGAGGGGGTCCTGGCTGAGAGCCGGGAATGCAGGTGTCTGGGTTAGAGGGGGCCCTCCTGACCCCCCTACTGACCACACAGCTCGGAGGGGGTCTCAGGGGACCCAGGCATCTGGACACATCCCCCCCCACGCTGACCCCACAGGTGTGGGGGGTGCTCAGGGGAATCCAGGCGTCTTGACCCCCCCCCAGACCCCACGCTGACCCCACTCGCGGGGGTGGGCGGGCACGAGACCACCCAGATGCTGGGGGTCCCTCCTCACACACCGAGGGGGGCAGGAAGACCCCCCCTTCTCATAAAGGGGGGCATCGGATAGGGGGTATTGGGGGGGGGCGGGCGGGGTCCGGACAGGAAGGGCCTGGGGGCAGGCGGAATGGAGGGGGTGGGGGGGTGGCTTGGGCTGGGGGGCGGTCCAGGATGGGGGGGGTGGGGGTGGTCCGGGGGGGGGGGGGGCGGTCCCGGAGGGTTTTTCTCGGGCGCCGCAACCGCCCCCGCTCGCCCCGGGCTGAGAGCGGAGACAACAGCGCCATGGGCAGAGGGGGTGAGTAGGGGGGGGCAGGGGCGACCCCCCCCAGGGGGCACCCAGAGCCGGGGGCGACCTCTTCCCCTGGGCACCAACCCACCCGGGAACCCTCCCTGGGGTAACCAACCCACCCCACTCAATCCCAAGTGCCCCCCCCCTCCCCGTGGGCACCCCTTAGTTGTACCCCGACTTCTGACACTGTCCCCCCCACTCGGGACACCCCCCCAAGCCACTCAAGTCCAAGTGCCCCCCCCTTCCTGGGGAGTCCCCAGGCTGCCTCTCCCCCCCCCAGCTCCCGACCCTGGCACTCACCCCCGGTGGGGGACCCAGACTTGGGAGCCGCCCACCAAGGGCACCCCCACACCAGGACACCCACCCTACCATCATCACTTCCACCACGGGGGAGCCCACCCGTGTGGGGACCCTTTAGTTGCCCCCCTGGCACCCCCTGACCGCACCCTTTGCCCACCGGGGACACCCACCCAGGGCACCCCGGCCGTGGAGACCCCCCAGTTGCCCCCCAGTTCTCGACCTTGGCACCCACCCACCCACCCCGGGGGGCACCCAGACCACCCCCCCGTGCGAACTTTTCTCCCCGGGCGCTGACCGCCCCGCAGCACCCACTCACGGGGGGTCTCGCAGACACCCGCTGTCCCACTGCCCACTACTTAGTGCCTCTTCCACCCCCCCCACTGTCCCCACTGCCCCCCTTCTCAGTGCCTCTTTCCCCTCCGGGGTCTCACTGCCACCCCTCAGTGCTTCTGCCCCCCCCCCCAGGTCCCACTGTGCCCCCCCCCCCCCACTAATACTCCCAAGACAAGGCAGGAGCTGCCCGGGTGCCCAGGACCCCCTCCCCCCCATTTCCCCAAGGAATGCTGGGCGTGGGGGAAGGTCCTCCGTGATGGGGAAACTGAGGCACGGAGCGCCCCCCCGCCCCTGGCCCCGCGCCCGCGGCTGCTTCGCGCTCCGGTACCGGTACCCGGGCAACGGGGGGGGGCGAGGGGGAAAGGTTGAGTGGGGACTGGCACCAAGACCCGGACCCCCCCCTCATCCATCCGGACCCCAACCCCCCCGTCCTGCCTGGCACCGCCGGGACCCCCCCTTCATCCATCCGGCCCCCCCCTCCCGTCCCGTCTGGCACCGCCGGGACCCCCCTTCATCCATCCGGACCCCCCCTCACCTGTAAGACCTCCCCCCTCATCCATCCAGACCACCCCCGTCCCGCCTGACACTGCCAAGACGCCCCGTCCCAGGCACAGCTGGGACCCCCCCGATACCCACTGGGACACCCCCCCCCCCCGGTCCATCCCGACGCTCCCGTCCCATCTGGTGTCGTCCCCCCCACCCAACAGGGCACCCAGTCAAAAGTGGGGGCGCCCCGGCACATGTGGGGCAGAGGATGCTCCCCCCGCCCCCCCATGGGTGCCCCCCCCCCCCTTCTTCCTGTCAGGAAAATGTAAGTGCCGCCCCCCTCCAGTATCTGGGGTGCCCACAGCAAGTGCCCCCCCC